>JARYGA010059765.1:8349987-8392987 GCA_030545235.1 Helianthus tuberosus | reverse complement strand
AGAAGCTTTGGTGCAAGCGGAACACGAAGGACCTCAACCATTAGCTTTTATCCACCCCGTTTTCGTCGCGATTCTTCCCTAGCCCCGAGCTAGAGGTATATTGTTTAAAACTTGTTTTTACACATATCTAAAGTGGTTAAAAGGATTATCGTCGGTTAAATATCGTAAACACGCGTTTTGAATCTTTAAAGTCTACTAAAACTATAAAAATGGAGGTTAATAGCACATGTCTTGTGTAAAAGTCGTAGGACTTGAAATTTGTGTTTATCTAGACCCGATCTATAATGTGGTAGCTCGGATTTTCGTTTAACCCGACTTTGTAAAATCATGTATCATCACATAAGCTTGTTTTTGAAAGATACAAGGGTTAAAAGTGAAACACTACCACATTTTAGAGACATGAACTTGTAAAGAAATATTTTACTTGTGTAAAAGTGTTTTAACCGGAAAAAGGGTGTTTAAAATTAGCGGATCTACGTATCCGCAAGTGGTATCTTCAAAGGACCACACATTTAAGAACCATGTATTTTTAAGGAAACGGATCTTACAATGCTAAGAATGATATTTAGAACACACAAGTGTGTAAACACTTGTGTGACGCATGTTTCGACAAAATAACTATTTTTGAGAAAAATAACTAGAAGTTGTAAAAGACGGATTCTCTAAAAACGAGGTTTTTACAAGATTGAAAGTACTTTATATAAAGATCTACATATATAAATGGGATTTATAATATAGATTCGGAAAAACTACAAGTTCATGCGATTATGCGATTTACATATTTATTGGCTAGTTTGATGTGTTGGAAATTGTTTGATTGAATAAAGAAGATTGTTGAATTGATTGTTAAAAGAAAATGATACGCTTGAAAGCGTGGCCACCTCCAGTTACAGAGGAAACTCTGGCGAAATTTCTAAAAACCTAACACTTAGACTTTTTACACCACAAGTGTTAGAACTATCTTTGGACATGTTTTCAAAACATAAATTTCGCCAGCACTATACTTTACTAAATATTCGGAGGTGGGATTTTCACCAAGATTAACGTGATAAATATATTTGTCACAACACTGTTTATGATTATTTTGTGAAATACATAAATATTATTTTAGAGTAAAAATAATATTTACAAGCGTTAATGATTCCAAAACTTTGCGAACACTTCCACAAACATATAAGTTACACCGGTAATTACATTACCACAAGATTGATAAAACGTAACTTACGCACACGTATTGTATCCCCCATCCTTGGGAAGGAAAATAACTATCAAGCATGTACAAAATGTAACACGAAATAGTTGTCTAACTATTTCCCGCTAACATAAACTGTAAAGCTAAAAGCACGGCCGTCCGTCTAATAGAATTAGCACTTGTAGGTCGTTGCACAGATTACTGCTTCAGAGACGCTTGATAGAGTTACGCATCCACTGTGAGTTCATGTCCCCCTTTTCTCTAACTGTTTTCAGTTTTCTTAACTGCGGGGGTGAAATACATGTTACTTTGTTTACAAGTACTTTATACACGGTATGAATAACGTAAGGAGGTTTAGATCATGTGAATGGGTAGTTAGAACACCGAGGGACTCGAGCGGTAGATCTATCTGGGTGTAGCGAGCCCAGCTCTGGGCCAAACGGACCTCTCGGAGGCTAACCACAACGGACCTGGAGTGACTTGGTTGCCCAACGCAGAAATCGGCTAGGTTGTGTCTTACTATTTGCATTTCACAACATGCTAATGGCCTTGCAAACCATTGGTGATCACAAGTCCTCTTACACTGCTACATACCAGGAAACTTTTATACTTACAAGTGTTTTACTTACTCACTTGCACATGAACTCGCTCAACATTATTGTTGATTTTTCAACTCACATGTATTTCAGGAAATTAAACGGATCTGGCACGGTATGGAACGTTTTCCGCTGCACTTGTCATGAAGTCATCAGGGTTTAGGGGATGTGTCTCTTTCCTGGACAAGACACAGTCCTTAAACCACGTTTATGTTATGTTATAAGTTGTATTGTCTACTGAACAAGGTTATGGTTGTTGGTTAAAACAATAGTACTGTATTTTTGTTTTCAAAACTTAATGGATGACTTGCATGGTTTTTAAATTCATATAGCTTGTTATGGTTAAGCTATGGTATTAAGAAGTCACACCAAAATTAACCACGCTTCCGCAAAGCCAGGGTGTGACAGCTTGGTATCAGAGCTCTGATCATAGCGAACTAGGATTCTTTCTTGAGTCTAGACTATGATCACTAGGGCTCTCACGAAAACATTTTCTGCATACCACTTAAGTCCAGATCCACAACTTTTTACAAACAAATGTTGAGCACATTTTATTTATTATTCTAGACTCAGTCTGGGGAGGCTGAGGTAGGAGGCTAGTGGGACTAGAAGTGTTGACTAGTGGGACTAGAAGTGTTGACTAGTGGGACTAGAAGTGTTGACTAGTGGGACTAGAAGTGTTGGCTAGTGGGACTAGAAGTGTTGACTAGTGGGACTAGAAGGGTTGGCTAGTGGGACTAGAAGTGTTGGCTAGTGGGACTAGAAGTGTTGGCTAGTGGGACTAGAAGGATAATTTGAATGTTACGTGGTGACTACATGTTTATATGACTATATGATTGATTATTATACGTATATGTGTTTGTGTTACAAACGTCATGCTTTCATCAAGTACTAGAAAGACGGACACTACAAATCCCATGACCATAGTATCAGACGACATAGTTTCATCGAAGCACGAGGTGTACATTTCTGATACTACCGGCACAGACAACGACGACTCTCAGCCCTCTGTGCGCTGCCTAAAGTCGTAGCAGAGCCTACTAATGGCTACCTTGTTGGGAATTTGCCCCCTGCCGCTTATCTCGTTGTTGATATGCCCCCGACGTTGTCTCTGAAGACGATGTCGAACTACTAAGAGGAGGACCCACTTGAGGGCGAGGCCCTATTGCTGCTGATATTAGACTACTGCATGCGGACGCTCCTGTACGGGGAAACTCATGTCCATTCCCCTATCCCAGACTCATTTGAGTTTCTAACATCCGCATCTTCGCACATACAGGGAATGCAGCACTACTTACACGACGCTGACCCTGATAGGGCATCATTAGCTGCACCGGATCCCGCACACAGTTTTGAGTTTGATCGCGATATTGAGGACAATCCTGTTTTTCCGCCTGGTGTTGATCCAGACCATGACATTGAGTTCATGCACTTAGACCAGCCCTTGGGGGATCCTGTAACCCCTGTGATTGTTGATCCAGCTGATTTTGAGATGGAGCTTTCGATTCGAAGCTAGCCGTGGCCCCTGAGCCAGGCATTGCTCCTGACCCCGCATTGGAGTATGACCTTGTTCATGCCAATGCACCGGCTGTTGCTCCTTGATTGATCATCTGCTTGGATGAGAGAAAATTTGGGGTAACTGTGCAAGACAATTTATTATTACGGGGGCCCACGTAATAACGATTTGTAGTGCACAGGAATCCTGGTGGACTCTACAGGCCAAGCTGATGATAACCAATGCAGTAGGAAATAACCTAAACACAAATGACCTAGGCGATGTAGCCTCGAGATCATTCTATTACAAGCAACAAGCCAAATTGACAAGCCTATGTGAAGGCTCAGGAATTTATTTCCCCACTTATACAGTGAGTGTATATTTGCGTGTGAAATGGGTGATTACATGATGGCTTATGTTGCTATATACCTCATAGACAATTGGAACGTTGTCTAACCCGCTTCACACCACTTCGACAAAAGGGAATGTCACCCAGACGTGACACAAACACCAGTACGTTGCCAAGGACAGAAGCCGAGCTGCAAGAGCGCATCTCACCAATAAATGCACGACATGAAGCCCTCCGCTCTAAGTACAACGATGGCATTACTGGGAGTAACCATCCAACTGGCTGCACCTATAAACAGCTCCTGAACTGCAAGCCTTTGAACTTTGATAAAAGAGGAGGCACCGTTGCATTTGTTCGTTGGTCCGAAGAGACCAACTCCATTCTAAGAACGAGTAACTGTTCGCCCCAACAGAGTGTTACCTATATCTCGGGGATGTTGCTAGATGGCACACTCTCTTATGGAACCTCTAGGTTCAAACCCTCGGCACAGACGCTGCTTATGCACTGAGCTGGGACGAGCTCAAGGAAACGATTGAGAAGAAATGTTGTTTTAGGACTGAAACTCAGAAACTTGACGTGGAGTCCTGGAATTTGAGAATGGACGAACCAGAGACTCCTGAACATGTCCAGTGATCGCACGACTTGTCTAGGGTCGTCCCCTACTAAGTCATTGATGTAGTAGTAGTGCATTTGTGAGCTTTACATTGTGGTCTCGAATTGTAGCAATACAATCGCAGTATTCTCATCACATGTTCAATCAATTGTTTATGTCTTATAACATAAGGGGTTATGTGATTGACTTGTTGATAACATGAAATGTTATGTGTTGGTATTGTTGAATGCATGCGTACCCTTCACTAAACTATGTGAAACGTCTTTTAGAAGATGCCGCCAAGACGCGAAACGCGCATGCCCACTAACGAGGCAGAACTGCAACAAATCATTGCCGCTGCCATAGCACAGTATGCAGCATCTCAGCCCGGAACGAGCGGAAGTATTAACCAGGGCAACAATAATCCACCACACGAGTGCACATACAAGCAGTTCTTAGACTGCAAGCCCACCAACTTCGATGGCACCGGAGGCGCTATCGCTTTTACTCGTTGGGCCGAGAAGACTGATTCCACCATCCGCATGAGCAAATGTGCGCTCGACCAGCAGGTCACTTACATCTCAGGGCTGTTTCTAGACGGAGCCCTATCTTGGTGGAACTTACAAGTCCAGACGCTAGGCGAAGCTGCCGCCTACGCACTGACCTGGGCAGAGCTGAAAGAGCTTATGCGCAAGAAGTACTGTTCCCGCGCAGAAATTCAAAGGTTGGAGACTGAATTTTGGCACCTAAAGATGGATGGACCAAAGGTTGCAGAATACGTCCAGAGGTTTCACGACTCATCTCAAGTGGTTCCTTACATGGTTACGCCAGAATACAAGCGAATCGAGCGCTTCATTTGGGGTTTGGCTCCCCAAATAATAAGCATGGTAACCTCCTCCAAACCAGCAACTATCACTGAAGCCATCGATTTGAGCGTGGCTCTCACCGAGGAGGGGATTCGTTTAAACAAGTTTGGGGATGTAAAGGCAAAGGAGAAAGAGACTCATGTTGAGTCGTCCGGAAGTAACAAAAGAAAGTTTTCAAACTTCAAACAAAGTGTTAGCGGTGATGGTAAGAGAGGAGCACCAAGCACGCCAGCTCAGGGTGTAGCTGGCAGTGGAAGGAAAGGAAGAGGATACATGGGCACCCAGCCCAGATGCAATACCTGTCAACGCCACCATTCGGGTCAATGTCAGCTAAAAGTATGCGAAGTATGTGGGAAACGTGGTCATTTGAAGGACACCTGTTGGGTTGGTACTGGCCGGGGAGGCCAGGGAGGATCTGAAAATAAGAATAACAACCGTGGTGGTTTTGGAGGTCGCCCACAAGGGAATAATCGAGGCTACAATGCCAATCAAGCCGGAAATGCCAATCAAAACAACCCGCCAGTTGGGGATGGTGCAGGAAATGGTAAAAGACTTGGATGTTTTCATTGCGGTGACATTGGGCACTTCAAGAAGGATTGCCCGGGATTGAACCAAGCCCGTGGAAGGGTGTTCCAGATCGGTGCACGAGAAGCACGCCAGGATCCCAACGTTGTCACGGGTACGTTCCCTATCAATCAACGCTATGCATCTGTTCTGTTTGATACTGGTGCCGACTATAGCTTCGTATCACTAGAATTTAAGGATATACTTGGATTAGCCACTAATAAGTTAGATGTCCCGTACGCAATCGAATTGGCTAATGGAAAGTTAGTGGAAGCCGATGAAGTTATCAGAGGCTGTGTGATCGAACTCGGAGAACGTGATTTTGCTTTGGATCTACTACCAGTCCAATTGGGAAGTTTCGACGTGGTAGTAGGAATGGATTGGTTATCGGGCAATAAAGCTGAGATAGTTTGCCACGAAAAGGTTGTTCGTATTCCAACCGAGGATGGTGAGACCATTGTTGTTCATGGAGAGAAGCGTGAGACGCCGTTGCGGATTATCAGCTGTTTGAAGGCAAGGAAGTGTTTACAGAAAGGATGTGTTGCTTTTCTGGCACACATCGTAGATAAGAAGGCTGCCGAGCCAAGAATCGAAGACATCCCTGTCGTAAGGGAGTATCCAGAAGTCTTCCCAGAAGACTTACCCGGACTGCCACCTCAGAGGCAAGTGGAGTTTCACATTGACTTAGTTCCAGGCGCCGCGCCTGTGGCTAAGGCACCATACAGACTTGCTCCATCGGAGATGCAGGAATTGTCAACGCAACTTCAAGAGTTGTTAGACAAGGGTTTTATCCGACCAAGCTTCTCGCCTTGGGGAGCTCCGGTCTTGTTTGTCAAGAAGAAAGACGGAAGTTTCCGCATGTGTATTGACTACAGAGAATTGAACAAGCTAACGATCAAGAACAGGTATCCTCTGCCTAGAATCGACGATCTGTTCGATCAACTTCAAGGTTCAAGCTGTTACTCTAAGATCGATCTTCGATCTGGATACCATCAATTAAGGATACAGGAGGAAAGTATCCCGAAAACAGCCTTCCGAACTCGTTATGGACACTACGAGTTCCTCGTTATGCCATTTGGTTTGACGAACGCACCTGCGGTCTTCATGGATCTAATGAATAGAGTTTGCAAGCCATACTTAGACAAGTTCGTGATTGTATTCATCGACGACATCCTGATTTACTCAAAGACGAAGGCTGAACACGAGCAGCATCTTAGAACCATACTAGAGCTGCTAAAGAAGGAACAGCTGTACGCCAAATTCTCCAAGTGCGAGTTTTGGCTACGCGAAGTCCAGTTTCTCGGACATGTGGTTAAAGGGGATGGAATTCATGTTGATCCCACAAAGATCGAGGCAATCAAGAATTGGGAAACGCCTACAACGCCAACCGAGATTCGACAATTCTTGGGTTTGGCTGGCTACTATCGAAGGTTCATCGAGGATTTCTCGAAAATCGCTCAACCTTTGACGCTCCTCACGCAGAAGGACAAGACGTTTGATTGGGGAATCAAACAGGATGAAGCATTTCAGATATTGAAGGATAAGCTTTGTAACGCGCCAATTTTAGCTCTACCAGAAGGTACCAACAATTTTGTGGTATACTGCGACGCATCGCGTCAAGGATTGGGTTGTGTGTTGATGCAACGCCAAAAGGTCATTGCTTACGCATCACGCCAACTGAAAGTACACGAAAAGAATTATACCACACACGATTTAGAGCTTGGCGCAGTGGTTTTTGCTTTAAAGATCTGGAGACACTACCTGTATGGTACGAAGTGCACAATCTTCACAGACCACAAAAGCCTACAACATATATTTAACCAGAAGGAGTTAAATATGAGGCAAAGACGATGGGTTGGATTGTTGAACGATTACGACTGCGAGATAAAGTATCACCCAGGGAAGGCGAATGTAGTCGCCGATGCCCTAAGTCGTAAAGAAAGAATCAAGCCCATAAGGGTTAGAGCTTTGGAAATGATCATACGAACCGATCTTTCCTCGCGCATTCACGCCGCACAAAAGGAAGCTCTCAAGGAGGGAAACCTTGAGGAAGAATATCTCCGTGGAATGGAGAAGCTTTTGGTACCAAACAAGGAAGGAACGTTATGTTTTGAGAAAAGGATTTGGGTTCCTCTGTTTGGTGGATTAAGGGAAGTTATTTTCGATGAAGCGCACAAGTCACGGTACTCTATCCACCCTGGATCGGATAAGATGTACCAGGATCTCAAAGATTACTATTGGTGGCCTAGGATGAAAGGCGACGTTACTGTTTACGTAAGCAAATGTTCAACATGCGCTAAGGTCAAGGCAGAATACCAGAAGCCTTCGGGACTTCTGCAACAACCTGAGATTCCCAAGTGGAAATGGGAACAAATCACAATGGATTTTGTTACAAAACTGCCAAGAACGCCAAGAGGCCATGATATGATTTGGGCGACTGTTGACCGCCTAACAAAGTCCGCACACTTTCTGCCAATCAAGGAGAAAGACAGTACTAGTAAACTTGCGGAAATTTACTTGAGAGAGATCGTAGCACGTCATGGAGTACCACCCTCGATCATCTCTGATAGAGACGGAAGATTTGTGTCAAGAATATGGCAATCTTTCCAAGAATCTTTTGGCTCACAATTGAATCTGAGCACTGCGTTCCATCCGCAAACTGATGGCCAGAGCAAGCGAACAATACAAACTTTGGAAGACATGCTGAGGGCATGTGTTATGGATTTAGGCGGTAGCTGGGAAAAACACTTACCTTTGGTCGAATTTTCATACCACACCAGTATTGGTGTCGCGCCTTTTGAGGCCTTATACGGACGCAAGTGCCGATCACCACTATGTTGGTCTGACGCGGGTGATAGGCAGCTTGCTGGTCCCGAAATCGTCCAAGAGACGACAGACAAAATTGCGCAAATACTTAAACGCATCGAAGCCGCTCACCACAGACAAAAGGCCTACGCGGATCCAAACCGGAAGCATGTGGACTTCCAAGTCGGGAAATGGTGTTATTGGAGGTTTCACCCTGGAAGGGGGTGGCACGCTTTGGTAAGCATGAAAAGTTAAATCCGCGCTACATTGGTCCCTTCAGAATTCTGGAAAGAATTGGGACAGTAGCATACAAGTTGGACCTACCTACTGAACTGAATGGTGTTCACGATACATTTCGAGTATCCAATTTAAAGAAAAATCCAACTCAAGTTGACGTTGCCATTCCTACCGACGAGATTCATTTTGACGACACGCTCCACTTCCCTGTCGAGGTCACAGATTGGAAAGTTAACAAAGACCCGCCGGAGCAGTGTCAAACTCGTCAAAGTTCGTTGGAATGCCAGACATGGTCCTGAATTCACATGGGAACGTGAGGACCGGATGAAAGAGAAATACCCCCACTTATTTCCTAAGAACCCTGCTTCTACAAGCAGAACTTAAATTTCGGGACGAAATTTATTTAACGGGGGGAGAATGTGACAACCCGCACTAAACCGGGTATCCGTACAACTTAATTACTGATTAATTACTGCTTAATTACTGTGCTTGATTGAACTAGCTGATAAACTGCTACCTGCATACTGATACATGCACTTACTTGCATCATACTTTATATGCTGTCACTACATTATTTACATACGGCACCTTAGTGACAAACATGATGCACAAAAAGCACAGTAGCACTAAACGGATACACAGTGAACATGCTGATATAACCAGCATCAGGCAGACACTGCCTCTAAGGCCTGTTAAGAGCCTCATATATTTTGACTACACTGGTAGTGAGTGTAGGGATATAAGGGTTGTGTTACCGCGTCTCTAGGGGATAAGATACACTGTTTCGGATGTGCCAAGAACGTACTTTAAGTACCAAACACAGCACTTTAACAATTTAACCGGCTTCTAGCTGACTAGTAAAGTGCCAGAAAATGAGAAAATAACACTAGACACTTTCTAAAGTGTCGGGAAAACAAATTGCGTCACTAAAAATGTAATAACGACACTTTAAAGTCTTTTGTAACACTTTAACGGATTACTATCCAACCGGACACCCGGACTTTACCCGGAACATGAAAATATTAACATTTTCACTATTATTATTTTTCTGAGCCAGTTAGGGTCCCTGATTACCCTAACACCCGTCATAACACGCAACATACAACTAACGGAGTTTAACACTTAACTTAACGTGGTTTACCCTAACTAAACCCCTAAACACCCACTTACAATCGAACTACCCCCCCCATATCCCTAACCGTCCCCTTGCATGGGGGGACATGATTGTACAAATTGATTATTTAAATCTAGGTTTGGCTAATATCCCTAAGACACTTTACTCATTGGTTAATAATACTTATATTGTTTATAAATGGCCCACTAACTCATGAGATAATCACATTCCATCAACACCACATTTCATACTCTCTTGTTCTCTAAACCTTCGGCCGAACTCCCTCATACCCACCATCATAATTTCAAACTTTGATTTTTACATTCTAACAACATACACATATCAAGGGTCGCGTATTAGAAGCTTTGGTGCAAGCGGAACACGAAGGACCTCAACCATTAGCTTTTATCCACCCCGTTTTCGTCGCGATTCTTCCCTAGCCCCGAGCTAGAGGTATATTGTTTAAAACTTGTTTTTACACATATCTAAAGTGGTTAAAAGGATTATCGTCGGTTAAATATCGTAAACACGCGTTTTGAATCTTTAAAGTCTACTAAAACTATAAAAATGGAGGTTAATAGCACATGTCTTGTGTAAAAGTCGTAGGACTTGAAATTTGTGTTTATCTAGACCCGATCTATAATGTGGTAGCTCGGATTTTCGTTTAACCCGACTTTGTAAAATCATGTATCATCACATAAGCTTGTTTTTGAAAGATACAAGGGTTAAAAGTGAAACACTACCACATTTTAGAGACATGAACTTGTAAAGAAATATTTTACTTGTGTAAAAGTGTTTTAACCGGAAAAAGGGTGTTTAAAATTAGCGGATCTACGTATCCGCAAGTGGTATCTTCAAAGGACCACACATTTAAGAACCATGTATTTTTAAGGAAACGGATCTTACAATGCTAAGAATGATATTTAGAACACACAAGTGTGTAAACACTTGTGTGACGCATGTTTCGACAAAATAACTATTTTTGAGAAAAATAACTAGAAGTTGTAAAAGACGGATTCTCTAAAAACGAGGTTTTTACAAGATTGAAAGTACTTTATATAAAGATCTACATATATAAATGGGATTTATAATATAGATTCGGAAAAACTACAAGTTCATGCGATTATGCGATTTACATATTTATTGGCTAGTTTGATGTGTTGGAAATTGTTTGATTGAATAAAGAAGATTGTTGAATTGATTGTTAAAAGAAAATGATACGCTTGAAAGCGTGGCCACCTCCAGTTACAGAGGAAACTCTGGCGAAATTTCTAAAAACCTAACACTTAGACTTTTTACACCACAAGTGTTAGAACTATCTTTGGACATGTTTTCAAAACATAAATTTCGCCAGCACTATACTTTACTAAATATTCGGAGGTGGGATTTTCACCAAGATTAACGTGATAAATATATTTGTCACAACACTGTTTATGATTATTTTGTGAAATACATAAATATTATTTTAGAGTAAAAATAATATTTACAAGCGTTAATGATTCCAAAACTTTGCGAACGCTTCCACAAACATATAAGTTACACCGGTAATTACATTACCACAAGATTGATAAAACGTAACTTACGCACACGTATTGTATCCCCCATCCTTGGGAAGGAAAATAACTATCAAGCATGTACAAAATGTAACACGAAATAGTTGTCTAACTATTTCCCGCTAACATAAACTGTAAAGCTAAAAGCACGGTCGTCCGTCTAATAGAATTAGCACTTGTAGGTCGTTGCACAGATTACTGCTTCAGAGACGCTTGATAGAGTTACGCATCCACTGTGAGTTCATGTCCCCCTTTTCTCTAACTGTTTTCAGTTTTCTTAACTGCGGGGGTGAAATACATGTTACTTTGTTTACAAGTACTTTATACACGGTATGAATAACGTAAGGAGGTTTAGATCATGTGAATGGGTAGTTAGAACACCGAGGGACTCGAGCGGTAGATCTATCTGGGTGTAGCGAGCCCAGCTCTGGGCCAAACGGACCTCTCGGAGGCTAACCACAACGGACCTGGAGTGACTTGGTTGCCCAACGCAGAAATCGGCTAGGTTGTGTCTTACTATTTGCATTTCACAACATGCTAATGGCCTTGCAAACCATTGGTGATCACAAGTCCTCTTACACTGCTACATACCAGGAAACTTTTATACTTACAAGTGTTTTACTTACTCACTTGCACATGAACTCGCTCAACATTATTGTTGATTTTTCAACTCACATGTATTTCAGGAAATTAAACGGATCTGGCACGGTATGGAACGTTTTCCGCTGCACTTGTCATGAAGTCATCAGGGTTTAGGGGATGTGTCTCTTTCCTGGACAAGACACAGTCCTTAAACCACGTTTATGTTATGTTATAAGTTGTATTGTCTACTGAACAAGGTTATGGTTGTTGGTTAAAACAATAGTACTGTATTTTTGTTTTCAAAACTTAATGGATGACTTGCATGGTTTTTAAATTCATATAGCTTGTTATGGTTAAGCTATGGTATTAAGAAGTCACACCAAAATTAACCACGCTTCCGCAAAGCCAGGGTGTGACATGTTTGGCTAAGCTTTTCAAAACAACTTATTGGCTTATTGACTTATCAAAAAGCCAATAAGTTGTTTTTGTGTTTGGCTAAGCCAAAAGTCCTTTTAGAAATGGCTTTTTGCAAAGAAGAAAAGGAGGTTTCAAGAAGTCACAATATTGTGACTTCTTGACCAGCTTTTAACTTTTCAAACTACAAATTACCAATATACCCCTTCTTTACCCCCTTATATCTAAAAGAATGCCCATTTTAGTCATTTTACATCAATAAGCTAATCCAAACACTTTTTTTAAAAACTCCTTTTCAAAAAGTCTTTTTCCCAAAAGTCCTTTTCCAAAAGTCCTTTTTAACTATAATAAGCTTAGCCAAACAAGCCCCTAATTAATTAGAAAGTTCTAGTGATCAAACGATAACCGCTTCACCAGAAGTCGTTGCGTTAGAACGAAACCCTAAGGATAGTGATAGCACCGATTTTTTGCATAATTATGGAGAAATTGATGCTTCAAATAAGCTTGAAGTTGTTGATGTATCGAAGAATGTTGAAGAGATTGATGTATTGAAGAAACATATTGGATTTGAGAGAGAGAGAAAATGAGTTTTAGAGAGAAATGGATGAGATGATATCGCCATAATTTTGAATTTTGAATTTGGAGCCATAATTTTGAATGGGCAGTGATTTTAATTGCAGAGGTTTGATTTTATAACATAGGTTGAATTTTGGAGATGGACAGTGGTTTGATGGAAGACCTTTGGAATTTGAATGTGGGCACCTTTGAATTTTAAAGTCTTTTAATATTAGGCTTTATGATGTAATAATGACATAAGAAAATCCCTTGTTGGACAGTCTCTCTAGCTGACACATCAGCTTTTCTTATGTCACTCAGATTTCTCCTTTTATAAAAATATAGATAAGTATAGATATAAATAGAAATGGATATAGATATAGATATTACCATTTGTTTTTTATTTTTATTTTTTTAAAATGGAGCCTGTTGTAGAATTTGTACATATCGTTGTTATTTTTGAGGTTTGTCAATGAAGACACATATCCGAGTCTGGACATGATTCATAAGGACGGACCGGACCACACCTGGACGGACACTCTAAAGATGTCCGCACCCCATATCTCCGATGACGAACCTACGTTCAAGTGCGTTTAGACGAATGACGTCATCTCAGTTGACCATTATAAATACCCAGTTCAAGTACACTGCCAAGTACGATTTTCTGAACCTCGTCCCTATTTCCTCTCTCTATTTTCTCTCTCTACAAATACTTCTCCTCATTCCGGAGGGTGGTCGCAGAGGGGCCCTCCCATCTCTGCAGCAAGCCTAACGGTTTACTGTTTTGCAGGTGAAGGTTCCAGCTCTCCCATAAGGTCCAAATTATCCAATTACAGTCTCCTGCCTTTTAATCTGATCTTTGGATCTTCAATTGGCGCCATCCGATTTTCACAGCTCACAGTCCTTCACTCAGGTGAACTTCTTGAGCAACGAAACAACTGATCTATGGCGGCCTCGAGTTCCATGAATTCGGGATCCATCGCTGCTAGCATACAAGCTACAGCTCCAGCAAGTCTTACTTCCACGGTTTCAGCTCCTTTGAGCTCTGGACCGGGAACAACCTTGCCATTCATATTGATACCCACTTCACAGACATCGGAGTTTGATGCGGAATTTCTTTCCAAAAATGCAACTCTCTTACGACGTTTGAAAGCTCAACAGGCCAGAGATGAACAGATCCTCGGTTTACGAACCAGGCTCTTTCATGATGAAACTCCGGTAAGGACTACGGGTCCTGCAATTTTCACATCTCCCATTTTCTCCACTGTTGTTACTTCGGAAACTTATAATGGATACGTGCAGGGTTCCTCCGGACCATCTCCGACAATGGCAATATGAAATGATCCTCAAATAGAAGGAATCGTGGACCTGGAGCTTACAAAATCGTATCTCCCAGTATCCATGACGTCTAAGTCCAAATTTAGTGCCCGCATCACTCACGCCAAGCTCCCTCCGAAGCTTAAAATGCCAACCACGGTGAAAAAATATGACGGTACCACAGACCCAGACGATCACATGTTTGATTTCGATGGGGCCGCATGTGTGGAACAGTGGCCGATGCCGGCTTGGTGTTTCATGTTCGCACAAACGCTAACCGGGGCTGCCCGGGTGTGGTTTGATGCGTTGAATGAAGGGGAGATCAATGATTTTGAAGAATTTCGAAGGCTGTTCCTCCAGAACTTTAGTCAACAAAGGCACTACTCCAAGGAGATTACCGAAGTACACAACATCCGGAGAAAGGATGGAGAGTCACTTGACAGTTTTATCGACCGTCTCAATCGAGAAAGTATGCAGATCAGTGGGGTAGTAGACCAACTGAGGATATCCGGCTTTTTTCATGGCGTCCAGAACAATCAGTTGGTAGAAAAACTACACGAGAACCTGCCAAAGACGATGGAGGTACTCATGGAGCGGGCCAGAGCTTTCGCTCGAGGAAAGAATGCTTGTAATCCGGCACCTGAGACAGATCAAAAGATGTCCTCATGGAAGAAAAATGGAGGATTTGTGTTTGATAAGGCTCCCTCCGGAAGCAGAGGACGAGCACACCCTTACAGCAGAAACGATCGATCTCAGCACGGAAGAAGCTCCGGATCTAGGTTTTATAACCTATCAGATCTCTCCAAAACTCCCAGTGAGATCCTTAGTGCCGAGGGAGCAAACTTTCCAGCACCGCCAAAGCTTCGAAACCCAGGCGATAAAAATTCTAAGAAATACTGCGACTACCACCATGCACGAGGCCACAATACAGACGATTGTTGGTCCTTAAAATAAGAAATAGAAAAAGCTGTCCGATCTGGCAAACTCTCGCACCTGGTAAAGGAAATGAAAGAAGGCAAAACCTCCAGTGGTTCGGCAGACAATCCGAACAACCAGTCGGCAATTTGTATGATAAGAAAGGAAAGCAACCAAGGCATCAAGCGGGCCAATCATCATATGGCCGTTTGGATGCACCAGCCGATCGCTTTCCCACCAATCACTCCAGGAGAAATCAAAGATGGTCCGATTACAGTGTCGGCGGTAATAGCAGGACACAAAGTGCGGAGAATTTATTTTGACAGCGGAAGTGCTTCCGAAATCATGTATCAACAGTGTTTGCAGCAGCTGGCACCGCAAACCAAGGAAAAATTGATACAAGTATCAGTACCATTGGTAAGTTTCTCCGGAGAGGTGGCTCAGCCGATCAGACAAATCACGCTGCCAACTACGTTAGGTACCGACAGGTTGGCTAGAACTGTCAACCTAACATATCTGGTGGTTGGGGCTAGATCCGTCCATAATGTCATATTAGGAAGACCGGGGATGTGTGCCTTCGGAATTATCAGTTCCACCATTCATGGATCCTTGAAATTTCCCACCGAAGCAGGGGTGGCAACCTTTCTTTCTGAATCCACCATGTGCGTAGCGGAAATTCGGCAGAGCGAAGGGAGTAGTGCACAACCTCCGTCTCTCCTTACGGAGGAATGGGCAGTTCATCCCCACTTTCTGGAGCAAAATATTGTTATCGGTGCCCAACTTCCCGAACGTACCAAGAAATGGCTATGGAAATTGTTATCCAGCTCCCTTGATGTGTTTGCTTGGAAAATTTCTGACATGGTTGGAGTTCCTCGCTCTTTGGCCGAACACAAATTGAAAGTTTCCCATTCGGTAAAGCCGATCACTCAGAGAAAGAGAAACATGGCTCCAGCTCGTCACAAAGCTATCGCCGAAGACGTTCGCAAATTACTGAACGCGAGAATTATAAGGGAGGTGCGGTACCAAACCTGGGTCTCTAACCCGGTAATGGTTACCAAGAAGGACAGAACCTGGAGGATGTGCGTTGATTTTTCCGACCTTAATAATGCCTGTCAGAAGGATTGTTACCCCCTTCCGGAGATTGACTTAAAAATCGATTCCCTAGCAAGCTTTCGTCTTAAATGCTTCATGGATGCATATAAGGGCTACCATCAGATACAAATGGCTCTTGGTGATGAAGACAAAATGACATTCGTGACAAATGAGGGCCTTTTTTGTTATACTAAAATGCCGTTCGGATTAAAGAACGCAAGAGCTACCTATCAGAGACTGATGGATAAAGCATTCAAGGGTCAAATCGGAAGAAACTTGGAAATTTATGTGGATGACTTAGTCATTAAAAGTGAAGCAGAAGATAACATGATTGACGACATACTCGAAACCTTTGCTAGGCTTCGGAGTATTAATCTCAAGTTAAATCCTAAAAAGTGTTCTTTTGGTTTAGAAGAAGGAAAGTTTCTGGGTGTATGGATAACTCAATCCGGAATCCAAGCGCATCCGGACAAGATTCAAGCCGTAATTTCCATGCAGCCTCCGAAAACAGTAAAAGAAATCCAATCTCTGAATGGTAAGCTAGTAGCTCTCCACCGATTTATTTCCAAGGCAGCTGACCGTACCATTCCTTTCATGAACGTGCTGAAAAAACCTACCGGTAAGGGTCACATAGAATGGACGACAGAAGCCGATTCAGTATTTCAGGAGTTAAAGGTTTGTCTTGGGTCCTTGCCCACATTAACCGCACCAACTACCGGAGAAACCGTCACCATGTACCTCTCCGCTTCTCACTTCGCCATCAGCGCAGTACTTGTGGTACACCGAAACCAAGCACAAGTTTCGGTCTACTATGTGAGCCGCATCTTAAAAGATTATGAAACTCGGTACCCAATGATAGAAAAGCTGGCCCTAGCTTTGGTGCATGCATCCAGACGACTTCGAAGGTACTTCCAAGCATTCAATATAGAGGTGCAAACTAATCTCCAAATCCAGCAGATCCTGAGAAAACCGGAAGTCTCCGGACAACTCACCAAGTGCGCGATTGAACTTAGTGTCTTCGACATTACTTACTAAACCCGAGGTCCGGTAAAAGGTCAAGCGGTGGCAGATTTTCTTACGGAGGTCCCTACTGGAGAAAGCACCAAAGAAAAACCCGTTCTTCCAAAAGTCTGGAATTTGTATACAGACGAAGCCTCCAGTAAAGAGGGGTCAGGAGCTAGTTTAATCTTGATAGATCCAGAAGGGATAAAATACACCTACGCTCTGCGTTTTGAGTTTAAAACCTCAAACAATGAAGCAGAGTATGAAGCTCTTCTCGCAGGACTCCAAACCGCTACCAAAGCCGGTGCAAGTTCCGTCCTGGCTCACGTCGATTCATTACAAGTTGCCAACCAGGTCAGTGGAGAATACGCACGTGAGGAAAACATGGTTCGGTATTTAAATCAAGTTAACAGTTTAATTTCCACGTGCGATTCATGCAAGATAGTTCACATACCGAGAAGTAAGAACAAAAAAGCCGACGCTCTGAGTAAGCTTGCATCAATAGTATTCTGTCATTTATCTAAAGAGGTGCTGGTCGAAACCTTACCAACCCTGGCTATCCATCAACCGGAGGCCGTAATGTCAATCTCCGTGCAAGAAAATTCGTGGATGACCCCAATCCTAGACTATCTGAAAAATGGCACGCTCCCGGAGGATAAAGCTCAAGCACGGAAGATGAAAGTGAAGGCGTTACAATACCAGGTTCACGATGGAAAGCTTTATCAAAAAACATTTCTAGGTCCGCTCCTGAGATGCCTAACTCCGGAGGAGGCCAGCTATGTCATAAGAGAAATTCACTGGGGGATATGCGGCATCCACTCCGGGCCAAGGATGGTTGTAGCCAAAGCAATGAACGTCGGATATTTCTGGCCGGGCATGCATCAGAGCGCCGTTAGTGAGCTACAGGCATGTGAAGATTGTCAGCAGCACGCCCCCATCAGCCATCGAGCTAAAAACAACCTCGTCCCTGTAACTTCGGCCTGGCCATTTCAGAAATGGGGAATTGACATCGTTAGTCCTTTCCCTGTTTCCACGGGAGGAGTGAGGTTCTTGCTGGTAGCCATTGATTACTTCACAAAATGGATTGAGGCTAAGCCTCTTCGAACCATCACCGGAGATCAGATACTGAGGTTCGTTTGGGAGAATATAGTGTGTAGATACGGAATGCCGCTTTGCATTGTCAGTGACAATGGGAAGCAGTTCGCAGAGAAACCGTTCAAGACTTGGTGCGAAAGAATGCACATTGAGCAAAATTTTGCTTCGGTTGCCCATCCTCAAGCCAATGGACAGGTAGAAAGGGCCAACCGTAGCATTGTGGACGGTATAGAAAAGCGCCTAGGGAAGGAAGGAGTTTCCTGGGCAGACGAACTACCGCACGTCCTGTGGGCACTCAGGACGATGCCAAAGACTAGCACAAGGGAAACTCCCTTCAGTCTGACATACGGCACGGAGGCAGTCATTCCCGCCGAAGTCGGTATCCCTGCCTCTCGCATGCTCCAAAGCCAAGATGAGAATGAACAACAACTCCGTCTGAACCTCGACCTGGTCGAGGAAAGAAGAGAACTCGTGGCCATCCGAGAAGCAAAATACAAAAAAAGAGTTGGAAAAACGCTACAACTCAAAAGTCAAAGAGGTCTGGTTTAAAGAAGGAGATTATGTCATGCGGAGAAATGATGCGAGTTTGGCCGAAGGTACGGGGAAGATGTCTCCGAAGTGGGACGGGCCCTATCAAGTCAAAACCGTTGGAAAGAATGGTGCTTACACGCTAACAAAGATGGATGGAATTCCCCGAACCTGGAATGGGATGCACCTCAAAAAATGCTTCCTTTAAAGAATCTTAGAAGTATTTAAAAATAAGTTTGTAACGCGGAGGCTATGGCCCACTTCGATTCTACTTTTCTTGTATTGCAGAGGGTTTTACCCGCATCTTTTACTTTCCATGTATCGCGGATGGTATTGCCCGCACTTAGTAAATGTTTTACCGATATGTACTGTCCGGAGAATATGCTCTGGAATGATTAAATAGAATGCATAAACTCTCTATCATTAACAAGTTGCGACATAAAAATTATCATCGGCTGAATCAGGGATGCTAGCCCTAAAAAGTAAGAACGGACTGGTATCGTTCGTATCTCTACTTTCACTTAAAAATTATCCTAAGTAAACAAGACGGATCCGCACACCAAAAAGAACGTTCTAAAGAAAAAAGAAAAAATGTAAACATAAAAAGCATGGACGCATGTAAAATTAAGTGATTACATCAAAAAGAACCGGATTAACCGGAAGTTATACAAGTCATTTACATAAAGGATAATTTTCATGTACACCAAACGGTAAAAATGAGACCATTACATTAGCTCCGAATCAAACAAGGTGCATATCCCAAATGGTCGGATATGTCCACCTTCCTAACAGTTGATCAACTAAAAAACTTACAAAGGTGCATACCCTAAGAAGCCGGGTATGTCCACCTCATTCCTTAACCCCAACAAAGAGGAGGGCATCTTTAATTTTAGAGAGTGGTTCATTGATAAGCTTCAGAAGGTCATCTATCACCGGGAAGGTTAAGGAGTCGAAGCAAGCCACGGCCGTGTTCAAATCAGCTTCAGCATTCCGGTTCAACAGAGGAACTTCCGCGTAAGGGGTCTTTTTCTTCAACGCATGAACATATCCTTGATGCAGGCCAGTGTTAACCCCGACAGAGCTCATAGCATTATTCACTGCTGCCACGGCCGCAGTCATATCCGGCCCTCTATGAACGTTCTTCGCTAACAGCTGTGCTCCTTCAGACAAAAGCCACACTTTTGTTGCTTGCAAATCCTCGACCTTCGCCAATAGATCTGCACTGTCCAGTTTCAGCTCCTCAATCTCGGCATTATGATGGCCCTTCATCTCCTCAATCCGCGCTTTCAGGTCCGCGTCTCCTGTTTTAAGAGCATCACGCTCTGACCAATGTGTTAGAGATTTAAAAAGATGAGAAAAATTAAAAATAAGCAAAGAACGAACCTGCCATCATCTTCTCATATGCCGATCGAGCGTTTGAAACAGACTCTTCCATCCTGGCTAAAACCTCTTTGTGCTCTTCATCCTTCTTTCTAGAGGATTCGGTAAAACTCCGCAATTCCGCCGAGATTTTGTCCCGCTCCTCCATGGAAGAGGCAGCAGCAGCCTGCGAAGACTGATTTTGAGTAGTCAGAGATTTAACTTTCTCCTTCTGAGTCTGAAGGTCCTGGGAGAGTTGAGAAAGCTTCTTCTTCGCATCCGGAGTTCTTTGAATTTTGCGTTTTAGGGAAAGAGTTTCTTTCTCTAGATTCTCCCTCACAGACTCTACCTCAACCCATCTACGGTAAAGCTCCGTCACATATATGTTAGACTGGGCTTGATTGGACAGGACCGCGGTACCCAAATCCTGGTTCTTCATCTTCCGACTCCGAGCATCGTCCAACGGAGTGCTGATATTAAAAAGGAAAGTCCTGGCAACAAGGTCATTCATCACCGAATCTTTATTCCGGATATCCCATTCCGATACAAACTTCTCATCGGCCGTTGCCGGGTCTATCTCCATGTCATCCGAAAAAACATCTGCATAACGAAAAAAGGACATCAACTCAGGTCCGAACCAAGATGGAGGAAGGGAGGATACTTGATCTTCCTCATCATCCATAAAGCAGTCCGGACCCAAAGATGAGTCCAAAATAGTACCTGAAAAGGTCACCATCTTCGGCTCACTATGAGTTCTTCCATCCCCTTTGCCCGTAACCACCGGATTCTCCACTTCCATACTTTCAGCTTCATTAACGGGGAGGAATCCCCCGGAGAAAGAGGGGGTGGGTTCAGAACGGGCCCGAGCAGCTTCCTCTCTGGATGACTTCCCCCCAGAAAGGTGCTCGTCAAACTCAGTCATCACATCACCACTCGAATGGGAAGAAATTTTTTTGTTTTTCTTTTCCTTCGGCATGGGTAGAGAGTCGGAGGAAAGGATTTGAATAGTCTCACCTTTTCGCTTGCGAATAAGGCCTTTCAACTCTACATCAGAGGCAGGTCCTTTACTCTTGAGTGAGGCAGAAGGACGATACTGAAGAGCCTAATCCACACTCCTTATCTCTGGATCGTTGTCCGCATCGTCTAAAATAGATTGCCTTTTGGCTTGAGATCCGGAGTACCCAGCAGTAACCTCTATAGGTTTAGGTATGGAGGATGTAGCATCTGCAGCAGAAGGTTCGGGAGCATTTTGGTCTTGCGGAGGACGGATCTCCTGAGCCGCCGAAGCAACTTGTTTCAGAAAAGGAACCTCACCTTCGGCCTGGTCATCGTAATCAAAATCCAAAACATTAAAGTTTGGAACCTTCAAAGCATCCCTAAGAGACATTTCGGTCCCTATAATCCAGAAGAAAAAGACAAGGTTAGAGAAGTAATAAAAGAAAAAAAACGCCGAAGGGGAGGTAAAGGGTCGGAGACTTACGTTCACGCTTCGTGCGGATCACCGGCCAATCCCTATCCCCTTGGCCCCAGGAAAAACAAACCCGTCCCAACAAGAGAAAATGCTCTGAAAGGGGACAGATTGGGGACTTATGCTCAATTAGGGCACGGGCCAGTTCCTTATTGAAAACGAAGTCATCCCCCAGATCAAAGGACATCGTCTGATCCTTAAACCTCCATGCCATCTCCACCGGAAGACAACGGTCATCCAACCAGAAGAAATTATCTTTCCAGTTCTTCAAGCTGGACCGTTCATCTCTGGAGGGGGATGGAACACCCTTCCGATGAGCGAAGGTGTACCAATCCTCGACAGTAATAAATTCATAAAAATAAAGGAAAACATTTAAGTCCGGCTTGTGATTCTGGGCCCGGCAAGAAATTTCAAAATGGTTTATACGGCTAAGGCCAAACGGATTAACCTGACAAATATGAACCCGGAAAAACTGAAGAACCCTAATTAAAAACTTGAGAATGGGACCCTGTAGTTCGCAAAATTACAGACGCGAGTATAAAAGGGGAACTTCCCCTGACGAAAGGGATAAATGGTTTCATCTTTGGAGGGAAGGGTCAGATGTAGATCTAAAGGGATCCGATACTCTCGAATAAAATTATCCAACTGCCGTTGGGTAAGTATGCTCACACTCTCCGAGAGATTGTCTTTGCCAGGAGCCATAATACCAAAAAACCAGGAAAAAAGAGACGCACCTTTTTAAAAGAAGAAGAAGATGATAGAACTAAGAGGATAACAGGCGAGAGAAGAGAAGAAGAGTGAAAAGTAAAAATGAAATGGTGAAAAGGGATTTTATAGGGAAGTAAGGCGGTTAGGGGGTGTCTAATAAAAAAACCATCCCATCAGGAGACGGTCACGATTCCCAAAGAAGGGTTTCGTAACAGTCACCCGTCGGTGACTGACAGCCATATCGTTTACATCACCTGCGCCACGTCAGAACCGCTCGCCAAACGCCACGTCATTCGGTCAAGAGAACTTTATACATACATTTTATCAAGTCCTTTACAAAACTTAATAAACTAGGGGACTTGAAGACACATATCCGAGTCCGGACATGAATCATAAGGGCGGACCGGACCACACCTGGACGGACACTCTAAAGATGTCCGCACCCCATATCTCCGAGGACTAACCTACGTTCAAGTGCGTCTGGACGAATGACGTCATCTCAGTTGACCATTATCAATACCCAGTTCAAGTACACTGCCAAGTACGATTTTCTGAACCTTCGTCCCTATTTCCTCTCTCTATTTTCTCTCTCTACAAATACTTATCCGCACGCAGGAGGGTGGTCGCATAGGGGCCCTCCCATCTCTGCGGCGAGCCTAACGGTTTACTGTTTTGCAAGTGAAGGTTCCAGCTCTCCCATAAGGTCCAAATTATCCAATTACAGGCTCCGGCCTTTTTAATCTGATCTTTGGATCTTCAGTCAAGTTCTAACTTACTAAAAAATGCACCGAAGGAACCTAGAAAGCAACAAGTTTACGGTTGTTCTATATGGTGCACCGGACCATAACCAGCTTAAAAACGTCTAAATATTAAGAAACACACAAAGCGCAGACAATAGACCATTAATTCAATTTTGCCTATTATTGTGTTTTTTGACTACCTTGTTTCTTGAATATGAGAATTGAATATGATGATCCAATCTATCAGCAAAGTTCTTCTTCCGGCACAATTTATTAATTTATATTTGAGTTAAATGCGTGGTTGGTCCCTATGGTTTGCCATTTTTTCAAACTTGATCCCGAGGCTTCACTAATTATATAGGTAATCACAGTGATTGCAATTTTAAACTAGGATGGTCGCTATCACTAACCTCTATTAGATTTCTCAGTTAACTCAACCCACGTGCCTATCATATGAGGGTATTTTGGTCATTTCAACATTGCCTCTTATATTACATATTATATAAAAAAGAGTAAATTGTGGTTTTGGTCCTTGTGGTTTAATGTTTATTGCTATAATTTTATAAAATCCAAATGTCTTGCAATTTACATACAAATGTTTATATTTTATTGCGATTTTGATCAACAATATTAACTCCATCCAATTTATAATTAAATTCTAGTCGCATATTAAAAGGCATATGCTAGACATTTTGGTAATTAACCATTTAAATGAAACAAAACACATTAGGAACATGCTTCTTCCTGAATTGACATAAAACAAATATTCGGAAAAAGAATCGACTTCCTTCACAAACAATTATTTATGGAAATAAATTTAAAAAGCACGTGACTACATATTCACTTGCAACAAACTTGCACCATTTTCAACCAATTCTTTGTTAAAATAGAGACATAACTAGAAAAAGCACCCGTCGCGTTGCGGCCGGGTACACAGTTGGAAGTCGAGTATTTGTTACATAAGTTTTTTCCTCAAAGTCGCATCTACAAATCACCTAGACAAAATGGTCAACCTAAAAAGTGTGTTTGCAAGTTATGCAAGTAACATGTTGTGTATTAGTTGAATAACTTGTACAAAAGATCTTATATTTGTTCGTTTGCGTTGCACACCTTCTATGCAGACCCACAAAAGTTGACGTCACCCTTCATCAGTGTTCCAACAGACTTCAACTTGGGAAAGGCATACAGATCAGATCAGGGTTATCCTCAAAATCTACATTTACAATAGATTTGTTGTTAATACAAGTAAAAGATGATAAAATCAAGGCAATGACTTTAAAGAAAAAAAGGAAAGAAACATGTTGGTTATAGCGTGTGCTGGTATCGCCCTATAATTCGCATACAAATCCACGCGTCAAACAAAGAAATGAGTCAAACTTAATCTCACAAACGAAACCCATAAACCAAAAAAACAATACAAATCATAAAAAGCAGCCAAATCCCCAAAAAAAAAAAAAACAAACCAAGTATAGATACCACTGTTGGCCTATCGCGTTGAATCTGATCACGATGTCCAAGATGCCGCTTCTGCACCCACCCATAAATTTACAACAAAAATGTAAACTATAAACAACAAAAATTAAACCTTGGCAACACAATCTCAACATTCAACAACAACCGTAGCCAACTTACCTCATTCCGACCCAAGTATAGCTACATCCATCAACATCCAAAGGAACACAGGCTACACCAAAAAAAAATTAACAACCATTTCAAGAAAAAAACATTCAAAACAAAAACAACTTATCACTCAACAACACTCACCACACCCAAGGGACAGAGATATAGATTATACACCATTTAGTCCCCAACTTTGTAGTCCAAAGCAACCAATTCAAACTTTAAACTAATACTTATCTAACTATGACTTTAAAATTCAAATATCAAATAATACATAACTTAATGATAAATTGGAGATCTTACTATGACTATGACTTTAAAATTCAAATATCAAATAATACATAACTTAGGGCATGTTTGGCTTTCCTTATTTTCAAAAGTTGAAAAGTCCTTTTGGAGAAAAAAAGTCAGGAATTCCTGACTTTTGAACTTCTGCCCTCACATAAGAAGAAACCCCAAACACTTTCAAAAGTCCTTTTCACTCAAAATAAGTCATAAGTCATAAAAATAAGGAACCCCAAACACCCCCTTAATGATAAATTGGAGATGAACTTAAAAGTAAGTGCTGTTATCAGTTAAAAGTGGGTTCTAGTCTTGAAGGTCGAAATTTCTCACATAATGTTAGTTAATGATAATCCATATGAGAAGCAATGCATATCTTATGAATTGCTTACAGATCGAACTATAAAATCACTAGAGATAACTGAGAACGCATACATATACACACGCATATATCGAACTACAGAACCGTATATACATATTCATATTCACAAAAACACATACATCTAACTACAAAATCTCATCTGCACATCGAGAGAGAACACATACATATACACGCACATATATCGAGCTACAGAATCGCATATACATCTCCATACACACTAAAACACATACATTTAACAATAAAATCACATCTACACATCGAGAGAGAACACATACATATACAGGCGCATATATCGAGCTACAGAATCGCATATACATATCCATACACACTAAAACACATACATCTAACTATAAAATCACATCTACACATCGAAATAGAACAAACCTCTAGCTTTTTTGCCGATATCGGAGTAAAGTCCTGGACCTTTAACCATGATTTCTAGCTCAAAACCTCTAACCATGATTTTTGCCGATCATCCACCTACAAATCCAGTAAAATAATCTTAAAACAAAAATCCTAAGCTACAGTAAAATAATCTGAAAACAAAAATCCTAAACCAGAATCAAATAAGAGAAGTTAGAAACAACCAACGGAATCCGAGTATACGCAAAATCAAACAATGAAACAAAGAACATATGGTGCAAAACTCAGTAGCAATTAAGCTAGGGTTCATCGATCTTACCATATCTAGGCCGCCCACCACCGACACCCAACATCCCTGTTGTGCGATTTCATCTATACAACCCTTACAAATCATCATAATCATCAACAAAATTGAACATCTCTTGAAAAGAACAAAGCTTGAAATGGTCAGGTTTACCTTACTCGCCGAATTTGAGTTATGTAGCGACCGGATTCCGAGCAAAACCCTCACCTAGTCGTCGGAACCGGTCAAATTGCACAACCAAATCGCCGCCGTTGTTGACTGGCCCTAGACGCCGGTAATCTGCTGCGTTTTCTCAGACGGAATCCAAATCACCGTGACTAACGTGCAGAGATGAAATCACCGTGGCCGCTTTCATTTTTCTTGTGAAGCTGTGGTGTCCTTTTATTTAGCAAGCACGCATACAGATGGTACAAGAAGAGTACTACTCTTATATGCATAAAACACCATTTAAGCATGAGGTACAAGTACCTAATGCTCAAAGTTGTTGCAAATTAGAAGGATTTATAATTATAATTAGGGTAAATTACGTTTTGAGTCCCTGTGTTATAGTGGTTTTAACCACTTGAGTCCAAGATCAAAAAGTTTAACGCCCTGAGTCCCTGTAAGCTTTTTTTTTTTTTTTAACATTTTGAGTCCAATTTTTTAACTCCACTTGAATATTCTGTTAGTTTATAGTGAAAAGACTAAAATACCCCTGCATTTAAAATAAAATATAAAAATAACAAATCTTATCAGTCTGTCTCTTCTCAGTCTCTCACTTCTCTCTCTAAACACAGCCATCAGTCTCTCTCTCTCTTCTCTCTCTAAACCACCGCCATACACCACCTCCGACACCACCATCACCACAATAAACCACCACCATTGCCCTACCTCCGACAACACCATCGTCACCATCAAAGCCGCCGCCACTGAAACCCTAAAAGTGCTGCTACTGAAACCCTAAAACGATATCACGGCTGTCACCATCAAAGCCGCCACCACTGAAACCCTTAAGCGCCACCACCGCTGTCACGATCAAAGCCGACACTGAAACCCTAAACCGCCGGAAGTTTAGCAGATCTGGAACCTTCTATGTTCGATCTACGATGGTGTAGCAAATGTCGCCGGAGATTCTCACGGTGGTGGAGCAGGAGGCGAATCACAATGGAACGATTTGAAATGTAACCAACTGATGGTGTAGCCATTACCACTGTGGTTGAAAGGTTCGTCTCACACGTTTTGTAACTGAGGCATGCTGAAAAGCTCAGCAGGCAGCCGTCCTACAAGGTTTGTATTGTTCATCATACTACAAAATATTGTAAACAGGTAAATAATCTGCTTTTTTATTTAAAAACGAGAGATTTGAATGGTTAGGATGGATATTATAGTGTGGTCAGAGGCTGTAAAGTCGAAAACCAAGAAGGAACATCCGATTGCTCAAAAGTATTGTTGCTTAAATCCCTGGAACGCAACATTGTGAACTCAGTAACTGTAAAAAAACAATAAGTTTGTTGAATTTGAAATGTTACAACTTACAGATAGTTGAGGGCAACCAAACCAGTCAAATTAGGCACAAGACCAGTCAGTCGATTGTTTGAGAGGAACCTGCGCGTAAAGTTATCAAAAATGAAACAAACCGAAAGGCGAAAACTATGGTTGACAAGTTGAAGTCTCTCTTATACTTACATTTCAAATTGGCCGGTAAGGTTGTTGATGTTTGATGGAACATCTCACGGAGATTCTCACGGTGGTTGTTGATCTACGATGGTGTAGCCATTACCACCGTGCGATTCACTGTTTGTGTGTGTGAAATTTAGGGTAAAATGAAGAGCGAGAGAGAGTGAAAGGAGAAGTATGTATAATTTATATATAATATTAAAAGTTTATGCATTAACACTTGTTCCTTGTACTTATGTGCATATAAGACTTGTACTTTATGTGTAAATGACCAAATTACCCTCATAGTTAACAGACTTGGTGGATGGAGTTAGAAATTTGGACTCAAATGGTTAAAGAAAATGCTTATGGGGACTCAGGTCGTTAAACTTTTTGCTTTTGGACTCAACTAGTTAAAACAAATAAAACACAGGGACTCAAAAAGTAATTTACCCTTATAATTATAATTATAATTTCCAAGTTTTTATTTTATTTTATACAAAATAAGGAAAAGGAAAGGTTTATGTCAAAATAAAGGCGTATTTCCTTACAACATCTTCTCCGGAGATAGCATGCTCTTTATCTGTTCATGCGGCTAGAATCCCACCTTCATAACTAGTGAATCATTATTATCTTTAGTCTTGTAATTTCCATTTTTCTTTGATTTGAACTTATGTGTTGGAAAAGCGTTAATCGAATCATTTGAGAACACCATTAATTAATTGAAATGATACAAGGCGGACAAAAACATATCATTCCACGTATATATATTTTGTCTATAATCCATGACTAAATAAAACACACAATTTGCACTTCACCCTTCAAGATACAATGTAAAGGCCTACTTTGTTCCTCTCCTATTTTTCCTTTCAAATGCTAGATGTTCTGATGTAATATTTTGGGTGAAATAAATTCTACACTTCAAAAAAAGAAGTTGTAGAACATAATAAATAGGGTTTTAGAAAGTGTATATTAACATCCTAATCTAGCAATAAGTAGTAAATTACAAGGATCAAAACCACAATTTACTCTAATATTAGTTTTATTTTATTTGAATGGTTAATTACCAAAGTACCTAGCACATGTCTCTCATGTGACCAAGATTTAACTATAAATTGGATAGAGTTAGTGTTGTGGACTAAAACCGCAATAAAATAGAAACACTTGTATGTAAATTGCAAGACATTTAGATTTTGTAAAATATCACAATAGACACTAAACCGCAAGGACAAAAACCACAATTTACTCTAATATAAAATAAAAACGTAAATCACACACTCTCTCTACTAGTCTCTTTCTCTCTCTCTCTCTCCTCAAACAAACACCACCAACAACACTGAATACCCACCGTACCACCCCATCCCTCTTCACTCCACATAATTCCACCATGGAAGCATCCTCTCACCTCAATTATTACAAACTCAGGACTTTATCTCACACAAGCAGCACCAGTGTCTGAAGACACACATCGTCACAACCGAGCTGAAGCTGAAGACAAGCACGACAAAATCGTCACGATCTCTTATTGGATCGTCTTTGAACAGATGTGTTTTCTGGACAAATCGATGGTATGTTTGATTTGCTTTGCTTTGCTTTTGATTGTAGTTGTGAAATGATGGATTTTCTAGATGCAATTTTTTCGTTCTGGCGATGTTGTCTGCCATGTCATCACTTTACACATTCGAAATACAAAATGTTGATCATAAGTAGAGACGGTGGTGGTGGTCTGCCGGTGGTGGAGGTGTTCATTGGTGGTGGGTTTCGATGTTCGTTGGTGATGGTGGGTGTTCGGAGGTGGAGGTGAGAAGTGGTGTTGGAGGTAAGATGGCGGTGGTGGTGCTTGTTAGAGAGAGATTTTTTTATATTTTTATATAACTTCTATCTTTACTATTAAAGGAGAAATCTGAGTAACATAAGCAAGGCTTAGGTGGCAGCCATTGAGGCTGTCCAACAAATTTCAAAGCTGAGGTGGCAGCCATAGAGAGAGCCATAGTGACATCATATGTGACAACTCGTATTTTAGAGCCTTTCGTTGCACGTTGATGTAACTTATATGTACAATGCTTGACTAATGGATGTGGTAATTCTTAACTGAATGCTTATGGGTTGTTTATGTACTTGTTTCCTTTGCACGTTGTTATGTGATATAGTCTATGTGAACCTTGTATGAAGTGACCAATGTATTGATGTATTAGTGAATGATTGTGAGTATTAGGGAGTTATGTGAATTCATAAGAATGAATGTTCAATGTAAAACAATTCACACCAAGTATTAGGGTCGCACACCACCTCCTTGACCGCACACTCCCTGGCCGAATGGATTTGTCATTGGCCCAAAACCCCTATTGCTTATGCTTTGGTCTGGAACCCAAATGAAGCCCAACAGTGAGCCGATGTGTTATTCTTGTGCGTATACATACAGACTGTAGGTATGAATCCTCATAACTTGCAAGCAAAACAAACCCTAAACCCTCTCTTCCTCCTCTCACAATCAACGACTGCCTCCTCTCCTGTCTCTCGAAGTCTCTTGATCTGGACACCTCGGGTCTACCCTAAATACGGTTAGTGCTACCCGATGACGTTTGTAATTTTGTCCTGGTTTAACAATCGATGTATGAGGTCATGATTGAACATGTATTGCTTGATGTTTGGGGTTTGGTCGATTGTTTTGGTTGCATGGTTATAGTTGCTTGATGTTGCTAAGATGATCTGATTGGGTTAATGATTAGTTGATGGCTTAGAGTTTGTTAGTAATCAGATGTAGATGTTGTCTCGATTAAATAGGAGTCTGGATCGCATGATTAATATTAGTAACTATAGTTGCATGAACACTAGGGTTTTGTTATTAAAACATAAACACTATCTGAAGGGTTAGGGTTGTCGATGATGATGGAAGGGTTGATTTGGTTGTTGATTTTTTTATTGATGATTAAAAGATGATATATTCTAATTTTTTTGATTCAAATGAATGTGATAAGTGGCGTGAGAATCAGTGCATAATGCTTGTGTTCTTGCATGATCTTAGTGATGTTAGGGTTGGTTGTAGTCAAATTATCATGAGCATATTTGCAAAACTAAACTGTTGGGTTGAATTTAAAAGTAAATTGTATGACATAGAAGATGATCCAATTTGATTTGAATGATAATTATGTGGATTGTTGTTCGTGACCTAGATGGTAGCTAGGGTTCATGTGAATAATGAGAAATTAATTAATGGAAAGCATAATTTGATCGAATTGATGTTTAAATGGTAACTGTTAATTGGTGAAACTGATTTCCTTAATTTATGGTGATGTTGTAACTAATCACACACCCCTAGTCGCACACCAACATATCTAACACTTGGTAGATTATACACTGATTTGCATAACGTACAATCCGCGAATGCATGACCGCACACCACGGTGCAGTCGCACACCTCCACATGGGAAGCACACCGTGGTGAGCCGCACATTTTGGTTGGGTTTGGATCGGGCAAGGACTGGGCCACGTTGATGTCTGATTATGGGCCCAATACGAGTCGCACACTCCGGCCGCACACATGGTTGTGGGACGTGTTCTTCGATTGGGCTCATGTAATGGGCCGCACATTCTTGGTTCGAACCATATATTATTGGATCGCACCGAGGAGAGTGTGCGATCGGAATACTGTTTGTCTATATGTGTATGGAACTTGAATCATGATTACTTGGTGATAATGCTTGAATACGTGCATGGATAAATAATTTGCATACGAACTGATTGAGTAGGTGTAAACATTGTAGGCTCTGATTGATTAACTTCAACGTGTAACTTGACTAACCGAGCAAATCTAAGGTGAGTTCACTGCTCTTTTTCAAGCATGCGTCCTGGGGAGGGACATCTGATAAATATTCCGGGGAGGAATATTAAGTAAATGGGTTCAACTGGAATGTTAAGCTGGGGTGTTGGATAATACACTCACCTTCTATCATTTAAGTCCCATCTAGTACCGAATTGGTTGCCGGGGAGGCAACGGGGTATTTAGTTGATAGCGCTATTTGGTTTGGCACCCTCACACCGTACCGGGGAGGACAGGCGTGAACTAATTACCTTAACCACTCGACCAATGTCTGATAGAGGATTGGGGAAAGGCAAAGAAACTGGAGCCATCTTGTGGTATTGAGTTATTATCAACATGCTTTAAACTTATATTTGGTAACTAAACATTTAACAAACTTTGAACTCGCCAACATTATGTTGATACACTTGTCTGCATGCTTGCAGGTCGTGAGATTCTTGGACATGAGACTCGCTATCTGGGATTGCTGGAGTGGTCATGGGTCGAGCTACTTGGGAATACATGACAAACTTATTGGTTTTTGTACAATTGGTTTTGGAACAGTTGAACAATGATTTACTTTATGCTTCCGCTGAACGTATTGGTTTAAGTTATGTTTTAGAAATACATTAACATAATAAATGGAAACTTTTATTTAATATCTTGTTTTAGTTCAACGTGATTGGTGGCTGGATCCTGGTACGTCACACGCCCCACGGGGTTTCCGCATGTGGTATTTTTGGGGTGTGACAGTTTGGTATCAGAGCCACTGGTTATAGTGAACTCGGTTTTAAAACGTTTTTATAAACCAGACTATAACCGAACTATTTTGAAATCGACCATGCCACTCAGCTCTAGATTGCAAAGTTCGTCTCTTGTTTACTTATTGCATTGCATATCTAGTGTACCCATACGTATGACATGACATGTGATTTCACATTTGGCACTATAGTATAAATTTGTGTGTTGTTTACCTGTGTTACGTGATTGATAGTGTGACATTCCTCTAGACTTTTGTGATCCATGTTTTACGTTGCCTCTTGTCTTGATACTCGAATCTGAAGAACCAGTTAGCGTGAGTTAAGAGGAGCTGAGATAAGCATGCAAACCGCATTATCATTATGGGTGCACACATAATAATAATGTGGGGGTGCATGTGAGTCCCAGTGTGGCTTTACGACTACGAAAGTGGTTCTGTTCCATTACCTGACGTGATGGCAGGCCTCATTAATCCATAGAAGTCATAGTGATGTTTGACTCCTACTCCATCCCGAACCTTAACCTTTTCCATTTTCTTATATAGAATCATGAGTGGACGGGGTGGACATAACGGTGGAAGTTGTGGTGGCCGCGGCGGTGGACGTGGCAACATTGTCATGTCCCAGGCGGAACTAACCGACTTGATCAACACTCGCGTGGCTGAAGCCTTAGTGGCTCAGCAGGCTGGTATGATATGTGCCAAACGCTCTTTATTCCTGTGTCGTGTACTTGACTCTCACTTGTGCGTTGTATTTTCTCTTATCACTAGGTCAACATGCGAACCAGAACTAGAATAACCCACCTGCTTTCACTTTTAAGACATTCATGGATTGTAAGCCATAGACTTTTAGTGGAACTGAAGGAGCATTGGGGATACTTTGTTGGTTTGAGAAAGCCGAGTCAGTTTTCGCTATGTGTAACTGTCCCATGGGGGACCGGGTGAAGTATGCTACAGGCACACTGGAGGATGGTGCCTTAACTTGGTGGAATGCCCAGGTACAAATGTTGGGGCATCGAGATGGTAAATGCAACTACTTGGGATGATTTCAAAGAGTTGATGCAAGAGGAGTACTCTCCTCGTGACGAGATTTAGAAACTAGAGAACAAATACTAAAATCTGAAGATGGTAGGGTCCGAGATCGAGGCATACATGAAACGATCTAATGAACTGGCGAACATGTGTCCTAACTTATCACGGCCACCACATCGAAGAATTGAACTGTACATCAACGGTTTAGTCACTGCTGCAAACCTCGACAACCTGCCCCGAATCATTCGTTTAGCACACAAGATTACAGATCAAGAGGTCGAGCGTGGCTCGCTACCTCCGTGTGTTACTACTTCTGCTACTGCTACTACTACCCCTGCTAGTGATAACAAACACAAGTGGAATGATACGGACAAGGTTTCCAACTCGAACTAATCGCAGAAAAAGCCAGACAACAGCAACAATCGAAGTTTCAGCCAGTCGTCCTCTGTTAACCAAAGCCAGAACAGCAACGCGAACCCAAGAACCTACGCGGGAAGATAACCAAAGTGTAACAAGTGAAATTATCATCATCGTGGACCGTGCGTCTGAGCATGCCATAGGTGCGATAAGGTGGGCTATAGGGCAAAAGACTGCAGAGCTCCGTTTCCAAAGCAACAACAGCAGCAGAATCAGCAGCAGCAATAACAGCAAAGGCAACAGCCCCATTAGAACCAAGGCAATAGAAATGGATGTTTTCAGTGTGGGGACGAGAGTCACATTAAACGGGATTGCCCTCAGTTGAATCAGAATGCCAATGACAACAACAAAGGTCAGAACTGTGACAACCTCATAAATCCAGGTATCTGTACAACTTAATTAATATTGATTAATGCTTAATGACTGTGCTGAACTACAACTGATGACTTAAACTGCTTTCTAATTTCTGTATCATACATACATGTGCATCACATTTCATATTGTCACATAATTTATCACATACAAACTTTAGTGACATAAACGATGCATAAAGCACAGTTAGCGGATAACTCAGAAATATGCTGACAATGTCAGTACATAGACAGACAGTGTTTTGAGACCCCGTAAGGGCCAGAGACAAGGGACTACACTAGTATGGTGTGTAGGGAAGCAAGGACCATAAAACTGCATCACTAGGTGATAGTTTAACTGCCGGAAAGTGCCTAAAACCCACTCAAAGTGCAGAATTCTGCATATTTCAGCAAAATTTAGTTTTTTAACAAGCTAGTAATGTGCAAAAATATGGCAAAATGGTCCTGTATGCTTTCCTAAGTGTCGGGAATTAAAAGTGTCACAAAAGGGTACTTAAAAATCATTAAACGGAATAACTTGACACTTTAACGAACCGGTATCTAACCGAACAACCGGACATTACCCGGAACACCAAAATATTGCTAGAAGCATTGTTTTATTATTTCTTGGCTAGTTATGATCCCCGAACCCCTAACACGCTATGTAATGCATCATACACTTAAACACTAGACATTACACTTAACCTCCAACTAATTAACATCATTTACCATTAAACTTACCTTTACCCCCCCCCCCCCCCTGGTATTTATGGTCACAAGGACCCCACCACCCAAGATTTCCCTAATCTTCCAAAGATCTTGCTTAAATCTTCCATGATTCACTAGAGATATTGTAATGTACTTGAGGGACACAAGAACCATTGGACAAAAGGATTAGTGGATTATAAGAACACTTGATCACCAACACTCCACAACACCACACAACTCTCTTCCTCCCTCTTCTCAGCCGAGAGCTCCCCCCCACACACTCACCTTCATTTTTTAAGTTCCATACAATCCATACATACTCAAAGGTGCTAGGAGCCATACAAGGAAGCTTGGAGCTTTCGGAAGTTGAAGGACCACTCACACAAGCTTTTATCCACTCCATTTTCATCTTGTGTTCTTCCCTAGCCTAGAGCTAGTTGTAAGACTCTTTTAACCCTTTAATACTTCTAATTTTGTTGGTTAAAAGATGATATTCATGGATTATCTTAATGAACACTAAAAGACATAATCTTGAATCTTGAACAAAAGCTTAACATATGATGATATCTTGATGAAATAATGTTGTTTAGTATATGTATGATGTTTGATTGTTGTTTACTTGAGATTGTGATGATGATCATCACAAAGAGCTTGCTAGATTGTGATTAAACACATGATCTAGCAAGTTAGAGGATGATTATGTGTTAACACAAGAAGATCATCCTCACATATAAACATGAACTTGATGAGTAAAATGATTTCTTGTAAAATGATAAATAAAGTAAGCTAGTAATCTTATGAATCTAAGATTCATGAATGATTTTCCAAGAAAACCAAGTTCAAAATATGATTTTAGTAGAACTTGATTCTTACTTAAAACTACACTGGTTTTTTTGTGATAAAACAAGTGTAGAAATACTAGAGAAACAAGAAGATCTAATAAATAAAGATTTTTGTAGAATATGTTACAACACCTAGTTTCTTTAAGAATGAGATTTTTAAAGAAGTAAACACACTTTAGAGGGTAACTAAACCTACTAAAAACACTACCAAGTTACTACAAGTTTTTGATAAAAGTTCAAGTTCATGTTGTTATGTAAATTGTATAGTTTTTGCACTTGAGAAGTGTAAGTTGTTTAGGGATTGATTATTGATCGTTGTTGATGATTTTTGAAAAGAAAATGATATGCTTAAATAGCATGACACCTCCATTTTAGGGGAAACTATGGCAAAATTTTCTAAAAAATACAAACACTTAAAGAAATATTTTCTAACAAATATTTACTAGTGTATTTAAATCATGGTTTTCAATATAAACTTTTCCATAGACTTTGTTACAAAAATACAAGTATTGGAGGTTGGTTTTTATAAATAAAAATGGGTGAATATATATATTTAGAATATATATATATATAAAAGACACTTGTGTGAATATTTGTATAAGTTGTGAAATAGTTATATTATTTTAGGGTAAAATAATATAACTTGACAAATACCAGGAATTCACAATCCAAAATAATACCAAAGATCACAAGGGATAAATATATAAGTTACACACATAATATTATAGAACCGAACGATAGAACGTAACTTACAAAATATTCCGGAAAATACTCTTATAAATATATTTTTGGTAAATATATGATTTTTGGGAAAAATATATATTTTTTGGAGGAAAATTGGTAGTTAATAAACCAACCTTTAACCAGTTGGTAAATAATAATCCTACCTACAGAATTGGTAATTAATAATCCTACGTTTTAATATGTTGGTACTCAATGGACCTCCGTTAGTTTTTTTTAACTGAAGTTAGTTTTTAAGTTTTATTTATTACACAAACAGTCCCTGTAGTTATAATTTACTAGTTTTAACTATGAGTTAATAGCCAAAATGGTCCCTGAGGTTTGCACCACCTACCACTACCACCACCACCACCACCACCACCACCACCACCACCACCAAAGCACCGCCGCCACCACCACCACCACCACAGCACTGCCACCACCACCACAGCACCGCCGCCACCACCACCACCACCACCACCACCACAGCACCGCCGCCACCACCACCACCACCACAGCACCGCCACCACCGCCACCACCACCACCGCACCGCCACCACCACCACCACCACAGCACCGCCGCCACCACCCACCACCACCACCGCCACCACCACCACCACCACCACCGCACCGCCACCACCACCACCACCACCGCACCGCCACCACCCGCACCGCCACCACCACCACCACCACCGCACCGCCACCACCACTACCACCACAGCACCGCCACCACCACCACCACCACCACAGCCACCGCCACCGCAACCACCACCACCACCACCGTTTTCGAAACGGTCCGGGTCGAAAACGGTTTGGGTCGAAACGGTACGGGTCGAAACAGTACGGGTCGAAACGGTCCGGGTCGAAACGGTACGGTTCGAAACGGTTCGCGTTGAAACGGTTCGGGTCGAAACGGTTTGCGTCGAAACGGTTCGCGTCGAAACGGTTCGCGTCGAAACGTTTGCTTTTTAGAATTTTTATGATTTTTTAGAGTTTTTTTTATTTTTTTGAATTTTTATGATTTTTAGAATTTTTTTGATTTTTTTAGGATTTTTTAGAATTTTTTATGATTTTTTTGAATTTTTTAGATTTTTTAGATTTTTTTTTTATTTTTATGATTTTTTTATAACTACAGGGACTGTTTGTGTAATAAATAAAACTTAAAACTAGTAAATTATAACTACAGGGGACTGTTTGTGTAATAAATAAAACTTAAAAACTAACTTCAGTTAAAAAAAACTAACGGAGGTCCATTGAGTACCAACATAATTGAAACGTATGATTATTAATTACCAATTCTGTAGGTAGGATTATTATTTACCAATGGGGCAAAGGTTGGTTTATTAAAAACCAATTTTCCTTTTTTGGACAATACATTATTTTTGGAATAAAATACGTTATTATATGTTTTCTAAAGTGAGACTTGAAAATATATTAATTTGGAACTTCAGTACAAGAATACGAAAATACATGTATAAAATACCCCCATCTTTGGGAAGGAAATACGAAAATAAATACTTGAGAAGTATTGTACAGAATAATATTAGAGACATAATAGAAACGTAACTAAAAAACGTTAAACTCTAAGCCAAGGCACGACCCGTTTGTCTAATAGACATAGTACATTGTAGGGAGTCGTGTTTGTTGAGGAGACTTGGGTTACACATTCTGAAGACGCGATACTGTGAGTTCATGTCCCCCCTTTTCTTTTTAACTGTTTTCAGTTTTATAACTTCGGGGGTGAAATACATGTTACGATTATTTACAAACATTTTATACATGGTATGGTTAGCTTAAGGAGGGTTTTACTGCTAGATCATGTGAAAGGTGGGTATAACACTTAAGGCCATTAATCCTCGTCATAGGACCGAGGGACATGAGTGATAGATCTATTTGGGTGTAGCGAGCCCACACCCATGGGGACCAGGGTGGCCCATAGTGGTGACTATGTCTTCCAGCCGGGAGGCCCGGTACAAATTTGCCAGGTTTGAGTTTTCCTGCACCATTTCACACATATCAATGGCCTTACAAACCATTTGTGATCTCTTTTTCCTTATTGCTACATACCAGGGACATACATACATATATACAAGACATACTTTAAAGGTTTATTCATACACATACACATGAACTCGCTCAACTTTTGTTGATATTTTTAAACTACATGTATTTCAGGGAACTAAAATGGATCTGGCAGGTGTATGCATTGTGTTTCAAGCTGCGTTTAAATAAAAGATGTCATCCAAGTCTTTAGGGTTTAGGAGATGTATCTTACTCCCGGACGAGATACATGGTCCTAAGCTCGGGTTGGTTTAAGTTAAGTTGTCGAGTCTTCATGAACTCATTAAAACATATTATGGTTTGTACCTTAAATTCGGTGTCGACATTTTAGACAAGTATGTTGTGGTATTTCAAACTTAATTTTTATGGATGAATATCTTTTGGTTTTTATCATATAGCATTGTTATGATTGATTGCTATGGTATTAATAAGTCACACCAATAAACACGCTTCCGCAAAAGTCAGGGTGTGACAGCTTGGTATCAGAGCTTCGATCGTAGCGAACTAGGATTCTTTCTCGAGTCTAGACTATGATCATTAGGTCTCTCACGAAAAGGTTTTCACAAACATGTTTTCATTGCATACACAAAATGTCCAGATCCATGAAACAAACATTTTTACAAATAAAAGACACAAAATACATTTCAAAGAATTCATTTATGTTTCAGTCTGAGAGACTGGGAGTTAGTCTGAGAGACTAGCTGGGTAGTGCAGTCTGGAGACTGGGGAGTTAGTCTGAGAGACTAGCTGGGTGATTTAGTCTGAGAGACTGGGGAGTTAGTTTGAGAGACTAACTGGGTAGTTCAGTCTAAGAGACTGGGGAGTTAGTCTGAGAGACTAACTGGGAGGTTCAGTCTGAGAGACTAGGTAGTCTGAGAGACTAGTTGGGGGCAGTCTGAGAGACTGGGAGGTTTAGCCTAAGAGGCTGGGTAGTTCAGTTTGGGAAACTGGGAGGTTCAGTCTGAGAGACTGGGAGGTTTAGCCTGAGAGGCTGGGTAGTTCAGTTTGGGAAACTGGGAGGTTTAGTCTGAGAGACTAAGTGGTTCAGTCTGAGAGGCTGGGTGGGATAGTCTTGGGGAAGACTAGGATTGCATACATGCTTACATTGTTATTACTTACATGCTTATTTGATGATTGTTGATATATGTGTGCATATGTGTGATTGATTTGTTACAGACACCATGTCCTCTTCTGATAGCGGGGTATCAGATACAGTAGACCCTATGGCCATAGTTTCTGATGATGAGATCATCCCAGAGGATGAGGTTTTTACATCTGACACTACGAGTGACGACGATAATGATTTTCAGCCGTTTGCTTTACCAGATTTTGGCGATGATATACCGCTAGCTGATGGTCTTCCTGGCGAGGATCTACTTCTTGTTCAGATCCCTGCTCCTTTTCCCTCTTGCTGCATTTCCTCTTGAGGATCTGCCACTTGATGCTATGTCTGACGACGACGTCGATCTTTTTATTGAGGGTCCCCTGAGGGTGCCCAGGGATGTTGGAGCTCCCGTCGATGGATGACGTTGTCATTCCACTTGTTGAGATTCCAGTTGCCGACGACATTCCAATTGCCGACGACATTTTTGTTCCACATCTGTTCCATTCTGGTCCTGATTCATTCGAGTCTGTGTCATCTACTACTTTACACGCACTGGGATTACAGCGATATCCCACTGATACTGATTCTGACACAGCTATGTCTGTTGCACCTGATATTCCACAAGGTGTTGATCATGATTTTGAGTTTGATGATGAGTTGGATCCTGTCTTTCCACACGACTTTGACCTGAGCATGAGATTGAGTTTGTCCCCGATGAGCGGGCCTTTGAGGCACCTGTCGATCCTGACATGATACCCGCTGATTTTGAGTTAGCCCTAGCTAACCCTGAGCCTATGATTGCACCCGAGCCTATACCTGCTCACGATCCTTTACCTGAGCATGACCCGGTACCCGTTGACATTCCAGTTGTTGCACCACTGTTACCTGACCCTATACCTGCAGCTATTGATCATGCTCCTTTGCATCCCAGGTTGACCCTAGATATGCGTTCACCACAATGGGTGGATCGAGGACGATGATGACTTTCCTCCTTTTGTCAGGACATGTCGCTCCCCTACCTGCACCTATACATGCACCCATTGATATCGCCCCCGTTTCACCCACATGTGTCCTGACATTCACCGCACAGATCTACCGGTCACATTCCTTTAGGATATCCCTCCTCCCCGTCCAAGGGAAGGCCATCTATTCAGCAGCCCAGTCATATACCACCTGTGTCGGCAGCCTTTCCTTTCATGCCACCATTTGCACCTGCTACACATACAGCTCCTTTTGCTACTACACCATCAGGCGAGCCACTGATTTGGTTTCCACCCAACACGATGCCTATTTCTGATCTATACCATCCCTTCCACATTGGATACACGAGAGATGATCTGCTTTTGTCGTTACAGCTCCAGCAGGATATGTTGAGTCGTAGAGTCACTGAGCTAGAGAGGATCCCGCGTCCTCCACCAAGTACTAGTCCATCACAGTTTGCTACTCCACCTACTCCACTATTGCCTTACCCGGATTTCGATATTCCGATTTCTTACGATGGGAGCAGCAGATTAGCTGTTTGTTATATCTCGTTCATGCTCTTAAGGAGGAGTTAGCGCGTACGCCCCGTTTTCTTTTCATTCCTCCACCTCCTCCTCCACCACCATCAGCGTAGCTGTTTTTGGTCTTATGCAGGTAGACTACTTTTTGTGAGAGTGTAGCTATCGAGCCCAGATTGAGAAGACTTTTTGAAGACCACTTTTGTATATGACTGATGTAGTATGATGGATATTTTGGACATGGGTGATGTGACCCCATAGTCCCTTTTGTTGTGATTTGATACATTTGATGAACTTGTAAAACTGTATTTGTGATTAGTGATATATAAAAGCTCAATCGCAACATTCTCATTACATACATTGTTGAATTACTTGTTTGTGTTATGACATGGGATGTTATGTGTTTACTTGTGTTGATGAATGTTATTACATACGCGTACTACATACTTGTATGCATAAGACCTGACCTATACAAACTTCTTATAGAAGATGCCTCCTCGAAGAGACAACACATTGCCTACAACTGAGGCCGAGTTACAAGAGCAGATTTCACGGGCGATAGCGCAACACGAGGCCTTACGCTCCGAGCATAGCGGAGGTACCTCAGGAAGCAACCCACCCCTTGGTATTGTTTAAGTCGTTAAAGAAACATTACGTTACGTTAGGATATTCCATGTGCGATCACTAATGCTTTATGTGAATGATGTTACTTATACAGGCTGTACCTATAAACAGTTCTTAGACTGTAAGGCCATTGGAATTACGACGGCACCGGGGGTGGTGTGGCTTTTGTCAGATGGACGGAGAAGACTGACTCTGTGATTAGAATGAGCAAGTGTGCTCCACAACACCAAGTCACCTATATCTCCGGATTGTTCTTAGATGGAGCGTTATCTTGGTGGAATCTCCAAGTGCAAACCTTGGGAGAGATGGCGGCTTATGCTTGGACATGGGATGAAATGAAAGAGCTCATGCGGAAGAAATACTGCTCCAGAGCTGAAATCCAAAGCTGGAAACTGAATTCTGGAACCTCAAGATGGACGGCCCAAAGATCGCCGAATATGTGTAGAGATTCACGACTTGTCACACGTCATTCCATATATGGTGGATCCGGAATTCAATCGGAATTCAATCGCATTGAACGTTTTATTTGGGGGTTGGCACCTCAAATTATGAGTATGGTGACAACATCAAAGCCTGCAACGATAATCGAGGCTATTGATCTAAGCGTGTCACTGACTGAAGAGCTATCAGGTAAACAAGTTTTCGATCTCTGACCAGAAAAAATAAAGAGACACACGTTGAGTCATCGGGTGAGAACAAGAGGAAGTTCTCAAACTTCAAAAAGGGTACCAGTAGTGTCAACCAAGAAGAAGGAGATGTGCTCACCAGTTGAAGTCAAGACCGGTATGAAAAACAAAGAAAGGGTTACATGGGCGCTCTGCCCAAATGTGATGTATGCTAGTATCATCCATTCCGGCCAGTGCAGATTTAGAAAATGTGAGTCTTGTGGGAAGGTTGGTCACTCGAAGGAGATGTGCTGGGCTGGTACAGGTCGTGGTGGTCAGAGAGGTTATGGAAATGGTAATGGAACCGCCTGCAAGGAGGAAATGGTGGTAACGGAAATCGTGATAATTTTGGAATCAAGCTGGTAATAGAAACCGTGGGCGAATAACAAACCAAGGTGGTAATGGGAATGGTAATGGTCGAGGACCCGATTGGTTTAATTGTGGAGACGTTGGGCACTTCAAGCGAAAATGCCCAAAGCTCAATCAAGCTCATGGGAGGGTTTTCAACATCGGTGCGAGGGAAGCTCGCCAAGATCCAAATGTAGTTACAGGGTACGTTCCCTATCAAACCAACGCTTGCATCCGTACTATTTGATACTGGTGCCGATTATAGTTTTGTATCGCTAGAATTTAAGAATATACTTGGGTTGGTAGCTAGTAAGCTAGATATTCCATATTCGATAGAACTAGCAAATGGA